>NDFG01000007.1:3821404-3841675 GCA_002167245.1 Sporophila hypoxantha
TACTAAACTACGAACAGTGAAGAAAAGAGGCAGGAGCTCCTTTGAACAGAATATAACACAAAACCTTTCTGAGATAAACAAATGGGTTTTCTCAGTCAATAGGAGTTTTCTCTTTGAATTCTGTAACGGAACAAATGCCATTTTGGGCTGAAGTGCAGTTAGAAGGCTTCCCTGTGCCGCACTCAGCACAGCAGAGTACTTGCCTCCCAAAGTACTCATGCAGAGAACTTCCAAAATCTGACACATTGTTCACTCTTTTGCTGCTGTGCAGGTCAGAGCCAGGACGTGAGGGATGTTCTCTGTGCAAGGCTGGGCATGCCTCCTTGTTAAAAAGGGCTTTTGAACACGGAATCCGTCCAGCCCTGCCCTTGAATCGTTTTCACATAAATGGGGTTTCTGTGTAACAGCCTTGTGTTTGCTGGTTGCTTGTTTACCTTTGCTGTATTATTAGTCTGGACTGGTAGGCAGCTTTTGTATTCAAATTTAGATGGAAATGGTAATTTTAGCGTGTGTTAGAGAAAGGTGTTTATTGCTGGGGAGGGGAAAGGGTGAGTCTGCTCAGAAAGGAACCAGGGCTAATTTTACCAAAATCCTGCCTCACTGCAGCGTAAAATGAGCTTTGGTGTGGGTTACACAAAAAGGGCTGGCTCTTCGAGCACTAAAATAACTCTGTGGACATCCCCTCATGTCTGTAAAAGTCACGTATGCTTGAGGATCTTCCTGTGGGTTATCTTAGGGGAACCTGATTGCTTTTGAACATTTTTAACTTTTTTGTTCAGGCTATTTTTCTGTGGTGTTCACTCTGTACTGAGAAAGACATGAGAAACCTCAGTCGTGTTCTTATATTTCAGCCCATCACAAAAGTTCTCGCGTGACCAATTTTTGCCTTTTCTCTGTATCCAGTCCTGTGCAACATGTATACATTATCCTTACTAAGAAAGGGCTGAATAAACAGATGGAGCTAAAGTTTGGATGGAAGGACCAGCTGCCAGGCCAGAAGGGTGATAGAGAATACCAGACAAAGGCACTGAGATGCCCCTGCAGCTGGATTAGCCAAAAACTGCCAATGGGAATGATGCCAGGATCACAAAATTCCAAATCAAATTCCCAGGATTGCTCTGAGTGCACGGACACAGGAAACCAGCAGGAAACAGAAATGCCCAACATTGTGAGTGTTCACTTAGCTGCTCTCCCAGGCCTTACAGCATGGCAAAAATTAACCTTTTTTTGTTTCTTAAAATTGAGAATTACCTGGTTTCACAACATGAATTGATTTATTCCATAGTTTAATAGATTATAAGTATTGTTGCCAGTTCATAGCGTACATGGATGCTGTTCCATGTGATGGTTTATTACTCCAGATTTTGTACCAATGTTCCTTTCAAAGATACACTGCTTTTCCACCACAAACTAGCAAAATCATTTGTTCTTTTTTAGCTTTTTTTTTTTTTTTTTTTTTTGGGCAGCGCAATTTTGTCAGTTGTAGCCTCATCTGTGAGTTTAGGTTGTGGAGCCTGCAATTGAAAACTTTTCTGTGTTTGGAGCTCTATTCAGAAAACAAATGGAATGGTGCTGATGAGGTGACCCAGGAAGGTTGACAGTGCTGAAAGCTCTGGGGTGCAGCTGGAAGTTGAGTTTTCCTGATTGGGATCCTCCTCTCTTCCTTGCACAGGTGGGAATGAATTTCCGCGGCTGCCCTTGGAAAGGTTTCCCAAAGAATCCCTGCAGCAGAGCGTGCTACAAACTTGAAAATGGATTTATTTGCGGTTGCTAGGATCTCACTTGTGCGTGACCTTGAGAAACCTGAGGGTTTTTGTAGAGTCTGTACTCAACCAAAATTCCAATTTGTGTGAATTAGCATGGGTTTGTTGCATTGTTCAAGCAACAAATTTTTCATTCTCCTTTCCACAAAGTGCAGGAGTGAACTTTTGTTTCAGTGTGGGAATCAAGGACACGCAGGTTCCTCAGAAGAAATGAGACCTTGGTGTTGCACCAGAGACAAACCCAAACTTACTCAAGGCTCTCTGGCTAATTTTTTATTTGTCATGGGTGGGACTCAAAAAGAAGAAACCACAAGATGTCACTCTATCCCAAGGAGCTGAAAGAACTTTCCTTTTGACAGGAATCCTGTGGGAGTGTTGCAAAGCTGGATGTCCTGAGCAGAGCTCAGGCACAGGTAGGTCTCAGTGTATGGGAGATGCTGAGTTTGGAGCATCATTAGCCCCAGTTCCTGGGATTAATAATCACAGATGGAGAGAACAAACCCCCAGACACCTGCTTTGTGTTGCAATCCTCACTCTGACCTTGGTGAGGGGTTGCTGGAGGGAGYTCATTGCTCCCAGGGGAATTTTTTTCCTGCTGATGCCTCCTGTGCTTGGTGTGAAGTGGCAGGAATGGGTTGTTCTTTAACCCATGGGCAGCCCCAGAGCTSTGCTGGGGTTATTTCTGAGAGCCACTGCTGCAACAGGACCCAGAATTTCTTTTCCACAAGTGATAAATAACTGGGATTGACTCACTGATGTGCTGTTCTCTTCTGGTTGTCTCCTGAATTCCCCCCTGCCCTCTCTGCCTTACAGAGTCTCTGGAATTCCTGCCTGAGCAGATTCCCTGGCACAGCGAGGTCCCACCTCTGTCAGGGCTTCTCCCTGCCTGGGGAGGGGGAAAGATGGTCCCTAAAATAACAAATGGTGTTTACAAGCTCATTCTTGAGTTGCTCCTGTCCCTTTTACCGGGCAGGGCTTGCTGTTGTCCCTGCAGTGGAGAACAGGAATACACGGATTAGAGRTGGATGAGGCAGGCAGGAGGGAAGCAGGGCCTTGCAGCAAGGAGCTGCCTTCCCTTGGGAGCTGCCCTGCACCCCCTGGCACAGCTGCAGAGGGGCTCTAGGTTGATTTAGCTGGGAAAAGTGTCAGGATTTCCCAAGGTTTGGATCAGGCTGCTGCAGGTTCAGGGCTCCAGACAGAGGGAAGGCTCCAGCTGCTCACTGGGGCCTCTGCTCCAGCAGCTTCTGGGGCTTCCAGCTGGGGGCTGTGGAGCACAGTCCCACATGGGAAACCATCCTCAATGCACGTGGGAATACTTGGAATCTCATTTTCACTCTGTGTCTGTGGCCCCCTCCACAAGGGCTGCTCGAATGACATTCCTTCTATGCAGCACTGCCTTCCACCAGCATCCACAGGAGGATGCTTTTCATTTTCCAGCACTAATTAGAATCCCAAGTCATGGGCCAGTTGCTGTGGGCATGAGGCAGGCTGCATGAAGAGCTGGGCAGGAGTGAGGGCTGGCAGTGCAGCTGGAATTGCAGTTTACAGGCAGCAGCACAGAGYGGGGCTGTGAGGGATGCTCAGTCGGTCACTCTGAGTCATGGAGAAAGGTGGCAAAGATAAATGTGTGAGCCCAGATACAGATATTGATTGTAAAATCCTGTGTCTGCTCAGAGCTGGCTGAGGAAGAATTGGAATTGTCCCTGCAGCTCAGGAATTGAGCCCAYAGCCTGGGTTTTTGTCTTTTCAGGCACACAATCACGATGGGAATGATGGCTCAGATATGAGCCAGGCTTTGCTGTAACAAGGTGTTTTACTGGCTCTCATAAACACACAGCCTCCCTGGGGAAGAGTGATCTTCTTGGACAAACTGAGGGAAAATTCCTGCAGAAAARCTATTCTGTGTTTGTCTAGATATGCTTTTAAATTAGGAAGGGAAAAGATACAGAGGAAATCTGGGTTGTGTCTAAATCATGTTTTTAATGTTCTCATTAAAGGGCTGGAATTGCCTGTGGAAAAAGATGAGCTTCAACCTTTCCTGCAAGAATTCTAATGCTACCAAAAGAGTTTGGAGCCAGTCACAGTTTTTCACTCTATTTACTCTTTCTAAAAGTCATGTTTTGAACCAAAACTGGAATCCTTGCAGCTTGGTAACTGGCGTGATTATTGTGGCTGAACAGAGTGAATGAAATATCTTAAAAACTTGATAAGAATTAAAGATATCAGGAAGATTGCCCTGAGATCTTGTAAGGATCATGCTCTCTCTGGCAATTGCCAAATCTCTCTGGTCACCAGCAGGGTGCACAAAAAAGTCTCTTTATTTGGGCTTTTGTCACTGCATTTTGTAAATGCACTTGTCTAAGGCAACCCAAAAAGGGGCCAAACCCAAAGTTCAAAGCAGAGCTTAACACAGGAAAATCACATTCTGGAGTTTATCATAGGACAAATATCCTGATCTCAAGAATTCTTAGTCTCTGCTGGGAATGCTGTCCTTGGGGTCAGGCTGGGTCTCAGCAGTGGGCAGTGCCAGTCTTGTCATTCCCAGGAGCAGGGCTTTGTAAAGCTCTGCCAGCTCCAAACCAGGGATGTGCCTTCATCAGCCTGAGCTCTTTTGGCAGGACACCTGGAACGAGCTCAGCTTCAAGGTCTGCTCCAACCCAAACCATTCTGAGATTCTGTGATTCTGTTAAAGCCCTCAGCAAAATCCAGAGAGGTAAAAGAGGCCAGTTCTGCTGCTGCTGCCTGGTTTTCATCTGTCTGCATTGATTTTTCCTTCACAGAGTTTTCTCCTTGGTCTGTACAAAAAGRAAAATCAGAGACAGTGTGCTCCAGTTTGTAAGCTCACTCCAGATTTTTTGATCAGAAATCATTTGTGAATTGCAGAAATCTGTGGTTTAGTGCAATACAACAGTGAATCACCCCAATATTTCAGAGCCAGTCTCACTGCTGCAGTTCCATGGGCAGCAAGGTGCCCAGGCTGACTGGAGTGATTGAATTCATTTATTTCCCAGTGTCATTCCACATTTAATGTGCATATGCCTATAGATAAAATTGTTCTGAGGAGGTGAGCTCTTAATTACTGAGTTTTGAGTCTGAACACATGTGGGACAGAGAGTTGGGACCTGAGCAGAGCAGCCTTGTGTCAGCCTGACAGAAAGGCAGGGATGTCCCCAGCCCTGGTGAGCACATCCAGCCCATCCTGAGGGAGAGATGCAGTGAGCTCTGAGCAGGAATTAGGGAATGTCTGCCTCCACAACCTTAAATGCTTCAACCGGGCAGACAATCTTGTAGTGTCAGAGCAAAGAGCATCAGCAGAAAAAGCCACATTGKCATCTGCAGCCTGTTCAAACCCCTTGGTGCTCCATCATGAAATATTGCCATCCCTTCAGGCAGCTCTGTGCAGGTTTCTCTCAGGCCATGCCCTGCAGCCTGAGTTCAAACAMCTGGCTGGGAACTGACACACTTGGCATTTTTTTGTGACTAGAAAAAATTTTCTCAATTTGCCCAATTTTGCCCAATTTGCCCAATTTGCAAAAATTACTTTAAGACACTTACCTGAAAATAYAAAATGGGCTTCTAGTCACAGTGTTTCTATAGAAAAAAATGGTGAAGACTGTATGCATGCAAGATGTGGAATTTACAAAWTTGCATTTTGTCTGTGTACAYGKGCACTCATTAAATGTGGRTGCATTATRGGAACCACAAATCCTGTTATTATTGTGCTATTAAAAGTAAGCAAAACCTAAGCTATTACTGCATGAAACCATGAGGTAATTCAAAATAATGAAGCCACTCTGTGCCACTTGCTTTAGAGGCTGGAGGGCTTTTCCTTGGTGCCTGCAAGGGAATAAAATGTTTTATTAAAAAGGACACATCCCTGGTTTGGAGCTGGMARAGCTTTACACAGCCCTGCTCCTGGGAATGRCAGACTGGCACTGCCCACTGCTSAGCCCAGCCTGACCCAAGGACAGCATTCCCCAGCAGAGACTAAGAATTTGGAGACCAGTATTTGTCCTGTGATAAACTGCAGAAATGTGATTATTCCTGTGTTAAGCTCTGCTGACTTTGTGGCTGTTGCCTTTAGACACGTGCATTTACAAAATGCAGTGACAAAAGCCCCAAATAAAGAGACTTTTTGTGGCACCCTGCTGGTGACCAGAGAGATTTGGCATTGCCCAGAGAGAGCATGATCCTTACAGGTCTCAGGACAATCTTCCTGATATCTTTAATTTTTATCAAGTTTTAACATAGTTCATTCACTCTGTTAAGGCAGAATTATCAACCGGTTACCAGCTGCAAGGATTCCAGTTTTGGTTCAAAACATGACTTTGAAAAAGAGTTATTTTATCCAAATAAACAGACTTTCATTCACTCTGTTCAGGCAAAATTATTCTTTCCCCCTCCTTTCTCAGTCACTGCCTTGGCTGGGTTCCTCTCCTTCAGTGCYCCAAGTTAAATGAGGAATTTTGGCCTCTTGAAAGGGATGGCAGCAARTTCCTCTGCCTGCCACCACTGCCCAGGGAACTCAGCAAGTCCATGGGAGCAGACAGATGGAGGCAGAGGGGGAATACAGGGATGTCAGGGTTTGGCACTGGGGCACTGGCAAAGCTCCCCAGCCACTGAGAGCCCTGAGGAGGAGCCACAACCCCTGGCAGAGCTCTCCTGATGGAATTGCTTTGGTATTRCTTTTTATTTTCTAGACAGGACAACTTTTTGGTAGATTTATTGGCAGGGCACTAAGTGCCKTGAGCACAAGTTAATTCAGGCTCTCTTAGCCTTGATAACACTTGCTTAAAATATGCTTCCTCCTCTGGGTGACAAGAGCACAGGGATGATATTTTGATAGTTCCATGAGAAGTGGCTTCCCAAAAGCAAGCTGGAAGGGTATTTTTCAGAAGGGCCATTACCCAGCTGGCAGCCTGTTCTCCACCCTGCATGGCAGGCATGATAATCTGAGCAGCATTCAGGAGCAGGGCTGAGCAGAGCCTTTGCTGTTTTCCCAGGAAATGCATCCTGATGGCTCCATGGAGAAAGGTTTTCAAGTGGAAAGGTTGTTTTACATTTCTATCTCCCTCAGTGCTGCCTTATTTTTTAGGGTTTCTGTACAAAGCCCTTTTTTTTTTCCACTAGAGCTTGGGGAGTATTAATTTTGCAAGTGTGCTCACAGTGAGCTCAGACATCTGAAGACAGCATCTGATAGAGCAGGGGGTATCTGTGACAGCCTGCTGCCTTTGTGTGCCATGGCAATGGTGATTCAGTGCTGTAACASGATCTGAACCTGCCCAGACACAGCAGCTCGGGCTCATCCCTCCCAGCACAGCTGGCAGGGCAGATAAAATCAGAATTTATTGCTGGTCTCAATCTCRGAGCTTAACCAGCACCTTGCTGTTAAAACTTGGCTTCAGTGGGGAATGGAAATGCTCTTTTCACAGCTGGGCACATCTGGGAGCCCAAGGGAGGGGCTGGCTCAGCCTCTGCTGTCAGGATGGTTCCCCTTGTGCCTCCTGCACTCCCTGGCTGGAATTTGGCACAATCCAGGTTTGCCTGCCTGCCTTTCCTTCCCCTGGCAGGGACTGCAGGGAGAAGGGGTGAGGGTGTGGGGTTTGGGGTTTGGGGTTTGGCTCCAGGTGCAGCTGGGGCAGGGCCAGGGCTCAGGACTGGGCTCTGCTCTGCCCCTTGGGCTGCATCCCAAGGGACACATTGCCCAGAAAACTGCATGGAATGGGAGGGTGACTGGTGCCCTGGTGGCAGGAGTGGGAGAACCCAGGAATGGGAGAACCCAGGAATGGGAGAATTCAGGAGTGGGAGAACCCAGGAATGGGAGAACCCAGGAATGGGAGAACTCAGGAATGGGAGAACTCAGGAATGGGAGAACCCAGGAATGGGAGATCCCAGAAATGGGAGAATCCAGGAGTGGGAAAATTCAGGAGTGGGAGAATCCAAGAATGAGAAAATTCAGGAGTGGGAGAATCCAGGAATGGAATAACCCAGGAATGGGAGAGCCCAGGAATGGGAGTATCCAGGAATGGGAGAACTGGGGAGTGGGAGAACCCAGGGGTRGGAGAACCCAATGGGAGAATCCAGGAATGGGAGAATCCCCTCAGCTCTGGCTCTGGGCTAAGGTCCCTGCTCCCTTACACTCCCATGATGTCTCTCTAATGCTGGAAATGGGAACAATATGAGGCTGTGAATTGCTGAGTGTAAAACAAGATTAAGGCTGATGTGCAGAACATCAACCTGCTGGCCAAATCTCCCACTGGCCAAATCTCCCACTGGCCTGCTCGGGCCAAAATGCCAATGGATTTATGCAGCAGGAAAACCCAGGGAACAACCAGAGCATTTCTAAACAAGCTGACAAATCTGCAGCACTTGGGAGCAGCAGCTGATGCTCCCTCAGAGATGTAACACGATTCCTGTAATCACAGAAATAGATTTAATTTTGTTTATTTAAACCAGCCCCGTGTTTTGCTGTGAGCATTCATCATCTGGTGTCACAGAGCAGAGTAGGAAATGTCACCCTTTGAGCCACATCCCCAGTGACTCTGTTAGCAATGCTCTGGCTCTACTCCACAGCTGGAGAAAAAAGGGCTCCATGCCTTGCTGGCTGTGGAGCAAACACACTCTTGCAGCTTCATTCTGTATTCAGCAGCTCTCCAAAACAGCCAAGGCAGCATGAAAAATGAGGAGGAACACGACTGAAGCTCAGCTGCTGATCCTTCACAACTCAACTGCAAAAAAAAAAAATGAGGTCTGAAAGGAGACTTTGAAGAACAGGTAYCAGCAGAAATATCAAACTGCCCTAATCAAGAAAAGAATACCGGGTCACTCAGTCATTTCATAAATGAAGACAGGGCTCTCTTCTTCCCCCAGTGCCAGGCAAAAACAAAATTCTAATTTCCCAACTGGGAATTAAGCATGGAGCTGAAAGATGGTGTGTTTAATGGCTGGGACTGGTTCAGTGAGCTGGCAGGCTGTGGCTGGGGAATATTGTGACACAAAGGAGTTTAAGAGCACCTCCACAGCCCCTCTAGGCCAGCAGTGGGCTTGGGGCCCCTTTGAAATCCAGAGATCAGGATGGGTGTGAAGTGCATGGGGTTTAATCCCTTTTACCTTCCCTTAAAGAAAAGCTGCTTCTCCCATCACCTCATCCCTGTTAGAGCAAAATTGTGAGGTGGGGAATGCCCTCTGGAAAACAGAGCTTTGTCTGCAGAGGGGATTTTGAGCTGAAAAGAGCCAAAGCACAGTGAGGCACTGGCTGAAGTCATTCCACCAAAAGTTTTTCACCAAAAGAATAATAAAGTGCTGGAATGCCCTTCCCAGRGAGTGGCAGCATCACCATCTCTGGATGTGTTTAGAAAAAGMCTGGACATGGCACTTGGTGCTGYAGTTTAGTTGAGGTGTTAAGGCACAGGTTGGACTGGATGATCTTAGATGGCCATGCCATTGTTCTCCAGTTGTTCAGTAACTGAGGGATCTCAAAGCTTGCTTTTATTTCAATCTCCCTTATAGTTTCTATATTCTCAAARTCTTTTGCCAGACAATCATATTKATAAGGCTTTCCTGTTTCATGTTCCCCASCAGGGCAGCCCCAGCAGCAGCTCTGCAGGGCCAGCCCTGCTGTGCAAAGCCAGGTGAGCCATGCAGGGCAAGCTGCTCCAAGCTCTCCTTGGCTTTTGAACGTATCCAAATCCAGAGTCCCTTCTCCACTGAAGCCAGCAGAGCTGATTTAACAGGGAGATTTCCAGCTGTGCCTTGTGGATGGAAAATGCCTGCAGCTGAGGGATCCCCTGCTCAGCAGGCACAGCTGTGGGACAAAGTGGTGTAAAACCAGCCAGGAATGGCTCAGCTGCCCCAGCCCTGCTGGGAGGAGAAGGTGCTGCAGCCCTCAGGGCACAAGGATGTGATACAGCAAAGGCAGCCCCTGACTTTGAGCAGGAACACATTTCCATTCCATTTGATGTCTTCTGGCAGGCCCTGCCAGCTCCTGGCTGTAAATGCAGGATTGTGGACAGCCACAGCAGGTCTGTCTCCTGCCCAGAAAAGAAACACTGCAGAGGAGCAAGGCTCATTCTTTTTTCATGTAACACAAGGCTGCCTTCTGCTCCAAATGAAAGCAAGTGGGAGTAAATTATTTGGATTTCCCGACAAAAGCTGCGTGAACACAACACCTTTAATAAAAACACTTGATTCTTCTCATCAYGCTGCTCTCCTCTTTTCCCCACCATCACAGGAGGCCCTGCTTGCTGCTTTCAGCCAGAGAACATCTTTGTTATCCTTGCAGACAGTGAATAACCAGGCATTCATTTGAACTTAATTTTTTTTGGCAATAAGACCCGGGGAAATAATAGGGATAAAAAAATGGGAGATGTCAGGAACAAGTTCTGCCTGTAAATACATGTTCAGAATTCTCAGCTCCTTCTTTGATTGGAATGGGGACAGGGAGCTCTGAATTTTAAACAACTGAGTTATGTTTGCCATTAAACTGCATTGCTTTTCCATGTTTTCCTGTTTTTTCCCTCCTTTTTGGCTCCTGCAGAGCTGGGTACTTTTTACCACCTTGGCCCAGCAATACAATTTTCCCATCCCATCCTTAAAGAGATTTTGTCTATTTGTCTCAAATATCTCCTGTATGACAACCTGGCAAAGCCACTTTAATGAAGAAATGCTCTGGTGACTCCCAGGTATTCCCACATTTGCAAAATGTGATTTTCAGGAAGGCAGCAGGGGTTTGATCAATGAAATAAACTGATTTTTTCAATATGTTTCAAGTAATGAATTAAAAAAAAAAAAAAGAAAAGAAAAAAAAGGGAACATAACTCTTTAGCAGCTGGCAGGAGTTGCTAATGGATACAAGAAAATGATGGAAGTGCAATGGCATCTGCAATGGGGGAAGTTAGAGGAGAATAACCAGAGATGCTGCTTCCAACCACACAGGGGAAAAGGAGGCTGCAACAGGAAATTGTCTATCAAAATGAATTTAAAATGATTTTCATATGATTAAAATTACCTGATGAGATTTATGTTTGATAAATTAGGAAGTGCCTAATGAATCTTGCACCCCATGGGGAATTATTAACAATTAACTCGTGCAAAGATGAGACATGAGATCCATGATGAAGACGTGGGTGGAGGAAATGGGGCTGAGCCCAGGCTGCAGGTTCCATCCCTGGGTGGTTCCATCAAGTGCCTGATCTGTTTGTCCTGGCAGCTTGGGGTGTTTGAAATTTTGAGGATTGGACAGGAATGGCAGCTGGGGGAGTGGAGAGTGACAGGAGCTCATTAAATGGGTGGCAGTGAGCCCCAGAGCATGGCCTGTGTGGGCCTCATTCCCTCTGGGGAGGTCTGGCAGGTCCCTGGCAGGTCCCTTTGGGGTTTTTCCCACATTCACACGCAGGTTTGGTGTAGGAAGGATTGTAAGAGGCCACAATAATCATCTCCCCAGTAAGTTACAGCTGGAGCCAATTAAGACCACCACGCCCACAACCAATTAAAGACCACCAGTATAAAAGGGAGGAGTCGGAAGAAGAGGCAGAAGACAGAAAGAAGAGATGGTAAGAGGAGTCAGATGGCTGCTGCAAGGATCCTGAAGAATCACTGTAAGAAGGTATGGTGCTCAGAAGCCACAGGATCCTTGCAGCACAATGATAATAAGAACTGTTGCCATATACTATGCAATACTTGAAGCAACATATACAAGGCAACAATATTGCCATATACTTTATAATACTTAAAGCAACATATTGCCATTTACATAAAGTGACAAATGGTGACCCTGACGTGATTTGATGGGGTGGTAAAATGAAAAAGAAAAAAAAAAGAGAAAAAGAAGAAAAAAAAAGAGAAAAAAAAAAGGGAAAATAGAAAAGGAAAAAAAAAAGGGTACCCTAAGCAATGTGTAAAAAAGAATGAGTGGAGGCAGCAGATAAAGCGACAGTTTGGTTCTGCTCCAGCTGAGCTCTGTGGCTTTGCTCCTGAGGGCTACAGGGTTAATCAGGAKCTCATGTTGCATCTGTGGGTCAGGGGTGCAATGACTTCATTCAATGCAAAAGCCATGTTTTGAGGTGAAAGGGAAAATAGACCTCATTTCAGTGAGGTAAATAATGGGAGGAATCATCAATAATGGGAGGAATCATCAATAATGGGAGGAAACATCAAAAAGTGTTGTGTGCCACCAACTCCACTTGGGATGCAATCATGTTTTCTCTTTCATACAGGCAAATGAAGAGGCAGTGAGTTATGTCCATTATTTCTTTTGAAAAGAAAGTTTTGAGAAAGAAAATCTTGAGATGTTACTTATTTGCACTTATTTGTGCTTATTTGAGGATTTACTTATATCCTCAGTGTCAGATTCATCCAGAAATTGTTGACTTCATTTTGTTTAGAAAAAGGCAGATTTAATACTGGAATAGGCCTCTCCTAAACCAAACAAAAATGYTTTCTTCATTCCATAATCATCTTTTCTTATAGCTTCATCCAAAGACTGTTAAACCAGGGAAGGGCTCACTCACTCTTCAGTGCCAGGCATTGTCATTATGACTTTCAAGCCCATTGTTTTTCCAGAAGAGAGAACCAAATTTCAGTCCCTGTTGCTTGGTTACAGCCCCTCCAAGCCTCTTGGAACCCATGGGTTTGTAACACCTCAGAAAAGCAGGCATATACAGTTTTCCCTTCAATTATTTATGCAGCTAGTTGTTGATTCCTTTTTGTCTGGTGACCCCGATGAAATGTTTCACTAACTCTGCTCCTCCTGCCCAAGGCTTTATTCTGTTGTCCTTGGCTTTTCCCTGGGAATGCTCTCCAAGGGGGAATCAAATGCTTKCCTGGAATCCTGAATGGGCAGCACAGAAAGGAAAGTGTTGCCTGGGTAACTCAGCAAAATAAGACAAACCTGTTGGTTTGAGTGAGTGTGCAGCTTGCCTGCYGAGGCACAGAGCAGCACTTGTGCACCAAAAGTGAGCTCCTCTTCAGGGCCATGCACATCACACCACTGAAACACCCCAAGAAATTCTCTCTTTCTAACTGAATAATCTGACACGAATGCCCTGGATCCCTGGACATGTTCAAAGCAGGTAAGATCAATAAAAGTTGGCTTTCTGCTGGTGCTGAAGTGTTGTTACGTGTTTAGGTCTGATTGTACTGGTGGCATGGACCTGATGGTTTGATAYCAACAATTTGTATCAAGTTAACACCAAAAAAAAAAAAGGATTTTACATAAAGGAGATAAAATTATGTCAACAAACTGATTTATCCCTGAATCAGAAAAATGTTAGAATAGAGAAATTTCTTTCAAGTATCCTTTAACGACGATTGGAAAATGTCAGCTCAGAAACTCAGCCAGTAATTGCAGACTTTAAAGCCAGACTGTTCATCCAGTCTGGTCTTAACAAAGTCAGTGGCTGKGAATCCTGTGTGAATGCTGACCCTGGGCACAGGAACAGAATTTCTGCTCCCACAGTGCCAGGATTTCATGGTCTGAGCATCTCAGTTATTTCTGTATAAAAGGAGGAGGGATWATATTATTTCCTTTCTTCCTACTCTTTGTCTGTGTGCTCTGTTCAATTAGAGCACAAACCCTCTGGAGCAAACTCTGTTTTCCTGACTTTCTGTGGTGCCCAGAACAACGGGGCCTCTGGTGGCCTACAGCAGTGASAATAATTGGGATTGTTTCTGTCATTAATCAGACCTCAGGATGAGCTGGATTCTGCCCAGGTCCTACAAATTTCATGGACATGCAGAGAAGAATCCAATGGGACAAAAAAAAAAAAAGTGAGAGACACAGGGTTGAGAGAGACACCATGCCCACCGTGTATTTACCCAATTCAAAGACAAAATTACTGGTCAAAATKAGATAAAGTTGGAAAAAAGATTTCTTTCTTGCAGAGCTGGGGACACACTGCTGAATTTCTTGTCAGAAGCACATTTTTATGGGCAGGTTGTAAAGATCTGAAAAATAGTGTTTATAATGGAAAGGCCGACACCATGTAAAATATGTCGTTCCTCTGGAATAGCACAGAGATCATTTTTCATGGGCTTTATGAGGAATGCATTTGCCATAAAAGATCTGAAGCCCATTAGGCTGTGATGGGGACCAATACCTTTCATTTTACAGACAGAGGAAAAAATGGTAAGTAGAAAGGCCCMAAATTACAATCTTGTTTGATTTAGATATTAATTTCTTTATTCTTAGCAGACAGAGAAATGATTCGCTCAAGTGACCTGATGAATCTCTTAAAACCCTGTCCTCGCCCACCCAGTAATAAACTCAGTTCTTAGCACATAAAGTTTTAATGAAACCTGGGTGGAATGAGTACTTTGTTAAATTTCACATAATSATCTGTCAGTTCAACATTTGGAACCACAGAATGCCTGTGCATGGAGCTGAAATTCTCTAATTACMATTATTCCCCTCTGCTTTGCTGGCACGGTGAAATTTGCCAGSAGAATTTCTAAGAGAAGGTTTTGGAGACTTCAGCAATGACTGGGGAAAGCACAGACCTTCCTGTACAGAAAGACCTTATAATGATCAGCCTTTGTAGTGACCTAAAAGAGAAAAGAGAAATGTGAAGGAAAAGGAGGATAAGGAATGTTTTGTACGTGAAGAAGCTGCAAGGTAGCAGTCTAAACCTCAGAGGTTTTGACTATATGGCATTTCCAACTGAATATCCCCAGGCAGAGGGGATTGTGGACTTTTCCCACATTGATTTTAATCTATTTACTCCCTCTTTTTTCAGGACAGAGCCCAGGAGCTGAAGTGAGGAAGGGGCYGTGCCTGTGGTGTGGGAGTTGCAGATCAGTAGGGCGCAATTTACAGCTCCATTGTAACCTTCCCCCAAAACCTGGGTCCCACCACCACTGTTGGAGCTTAAAAGCCATCTGTGAACTTCAGCAGGGACTAACCAGTGCCCRCAACCACACTGGGCTGCTGCAATCCCACCCTGGAGTCCTGCCAGCACCTGCACTTTGTCTGGGTGAACAAACAAAAATTAAATGCATTTTGAAGGGAATAATTCACTGGGCTGATTCTCAGAACCTACAGCTTTAATGGTCTAAGAAAAATATAATATAAAAACAGACACAAACCTGGCCTGTTGGCTCCCACCAAGAGAAGAATCTCTTGTTCTCATTCTCAGCTGCAAACCTGAAGAAGGAAGCCTGGAAGATGTTCCTAAAATGGCTGAGCACGTTCAAATGAGGCAAGAACGCCCAACAGAGCGAAGAGGTGCCCATAAAGAACCTTCCTGAACATTACATAAAACCTGAGCCTCTTTAAGTATTTTCTTTTCATCTAACAGATACATAAATAAGGCCTTTAACAAGCCATTTATGAAGCAGGAGATCTTTTAGGCAACAAAAATACGAACTCCAAGTGGGCAAAAGTGTGAAAGGAATTGAAAGTGAAGCGGCCGGCGCGCGCAGACCAGAGATTCAGCTGGATGATCACRTATCCTGCTACAGGTATCACCAGCCTATCTTTAGGCACCTTCTGGAAAGGCAGCTCACTGATACCGGCTGGATCAGCCCAGGAATTTGTTTGATGTGCTTAAGAGGTTGGTAACAATAGCTCCTAAGGTGACAGTGGCAGCAGCGTTGCGCGGTGACAGCGTTTCCTTGGAGACAGCGAATCCATCCATCGGGATCCCGGCAGGTTCCCCCTCTCCAGAGAACCTGGAACTCCCTCCCTGAGCAGGGCCAGAGATGGGAAGATAAGCCCTGCCTGTAGACAAATAGCCCTGTGCAAGATGTGAGGATTTTATGCAGCAGCCAGACATGTCTGAAAGGTAGGAGGGTGCAAGGAGACACGAACCTGTAGTCATTGCTTGACATGCTTTGACAACAAAGATAGAGTTACAGGATTGAGTGTCTTTTTAAAATGTACCAGCCTGTATTGCTGAAGGAGATTGCTGTGCAGGGAAAACAGGAGCTCAAACAGAGCTGTTTTTCTTGGTGTCAGTGCCTGATTGCTGGAAGGAAAAAGCTATCCCAACAAAAATGTATAGTTTGCTGTGAAAATGTGTGGATTGAGATGTGGGCTTTGTGTAGGTGCAAGCTGGATCCATGAGGAAAATGTTAGTTAATATGCTAAGAGTGTATCATTATGGTGATGGGACCTAATTAAGTTAATTATGTCTTGGGGGGGGCAATTTTATGAAGCATAAAGCAAGATAATTGATGCTACAGCTATCAGCAAGGATGCTTKGTAGCCATAACTTACAGGTGTGTTTGTCACTAAATTATGCTCAGAAGAACTGCTTCAAAATGTTGCATAATGCCTCCTAAAACTCCTATAAAAATAATTGAAAGGTAATAGAGCATGCAAACACTGTGTCCATATCTTCTACTCTCCTAAGTTCAGAGAGTTCTCATAATAAATGTTTGCATACAAGCAGAGCTGCTCTGGAGCAGTAAATTGTGTGCATTTGAAATGAAGCACAGCCTGAATTCTGAGTTTGCCATCTCTTAAATACTTTCACAAACTGTGCTGGTAAGTTATCCCTGCAGTTCATTTATGRCTTTGGCATTTGCCATTGACTGGGACAACACAAATAATTGGGTGTTTGGAACCTGTGAGTGTTCACTTATGTGTGTAGGTGGTTTGGGCAGGTCCAGAACCTCTCTTAGAGCCTACAAAATCAGCAGCTCTCACCCAGTGATACAAATTCTTTGCTTTAGGAGGATTTATTGCTCTTAGTTTCTCTACTTTGGAAATTTTTTTTTTTCCATTCCTTCAAGATGATCTTGAAACACATTTGATTTGGTTCCTTCCTTTAGAATGGTGCACATTTTTCACTCCYACAGCATCAGGACTGAATGATCTGAGAGCACTTTGCTGCTAAATAAGAACCTGACCAGAGCTCACTGAGCTCAACCACAGGAGCAGGGCTCCTTCCATCAGATGTGGGCTGTGATTTGGTGGGGTGTAGCAAGCACCACAGGAATTCTGACTCTGGATATGTGAAGAGTTATAAATAACCCTACTACTTGTTCCCAAACCTTTTATTCAGGGCATTTCAGATTTAAGGGGAAAGCAGCTGGGGCTCAGTGAAAGCTAAGGATGCTGATTCCYGAAGAGCAGCTGGGATAAGGCTGTGAGAAGCTAGACCAGACCCCAAAACTGCTCAAAAGGCTGGGACAAAAAGCCTTTCAAATCCCAAATGCAAGAATTTGCTCATATCCTCACTCCTTTTTAGCTGAGCTTCCCATTTTCTGTGCAGCAGAGCTGAACCTGAGCTGCAGAGTCTCAGATGTTTGTTTGTGGAGGCTGCTGYTCCATCAGGAGAAAGGATTTGACTGACACTCCTTTTTTAACAGCCAAATAGCTAAAATATACACAGGAGGGACTTTTCACTCTGTTTCTCACTCAGTATCTTTCACTGGTGCAGTTTCAGAGGCAGCTCAGCTTCAGCTCTTCAAAGTCTTTTTGTGGCTTTTAATGTGTCCTGCACTGAAAGGCAGCTGCACTCAGAGGGGCTTGCACTGCACTCAGGAAACCTGGAGCACCTGGGCTCCCTGCAAACCTGGCAGTGGTGTCAGTGAGAGAGACCTCCTGGCTCCCTGCAAACCTGGCAAGGTGTCAGTAGACGCAGACCTTTCCCTGAGCATCCTGCAAACCTGGCCAAGGTGTCAGGAGAGCAGGAACTATCCCTGGGCTCTCCTGCGAAACCTGCCAGGCGTGTGTGAGAGCAGAACCTTTCCCTGGGCTCTCTGGCAAAACGCTGGCCAGTGTCTAGCAATTCTGGCCCGAAACGGCAGGCTAGAAACGTTCCTGGGCTCCTGAAACCTGAGCCAAGGTCAGTGGAGGCAGAACCTTCCTGTGCTCTTGCAAACCTGGCCAAGGTGTCATGAGAGCCAGAACTTTCCCTGGCTATCTGCAAACTGGCCAAGGTGTCGGAGAAGCAGAACCTTTTCCCCTGAGCTCTCTGCAAACCTGGCCAAGGTGTCTAAGGAGAGCAGAACCTTCTTGGGCCTCTGCAAAACCTGGCCAAGTGTCGTGAGAGCAGAACCTTCCCTGAGCTTCTCTGCAAACCGCCAAGGTGTCACGAGAGCAGAACCTTTCCCTGAGCTCTCTGCAAACCTGGCCAGGAGTGCTGTGAGAGCAGAACGTCTTTCTCCGTGGGCTCTCTGCAAACCTGGCCAAGGTAGTGCAGGAGCAGAAACCTTTCCCTGGGCCTCTGCAAACCTGGCCAAGGTGTTGAGAGCAGAAAACCTTTCCCTGGCCTCTGCAAACCTGGCCAAGGTGTCTGAGAGCAGAACTTTCCCTGGGTCTCCTGCAAACCTGGCCAAGGTGTCTGAGAGCACAGACAGAACATTCCCAGGCCCCTCAGCTGACACTGCCATCCTGACGAGCTGGCTTTGATCAGGGAGCTCGCAGTGGCACGGATTTTCCAGGTACACAGCCTGATATCTCCTCAGTCGTGCTCTGAAAAAGGCAGGAGCTGTTCTGTTCTCATTCCTGACAGTTTGAAAAACACTTCAGGCACTGAATTCCTCCCTGGGAYTTCCACTGAGGAGAATAATGTAAAATGCAAGGGGTTGGCCACGAGTGCTTCCAGTTACCCCTCAGCCTGTGCTCCCTCTTGTCAGCTCACAGGGAGCACTGCAGACTCCAAGGTGCCTGCAAAGAATTGTTTGGTACAGTTTTGTGGGGGTTTGGTTATTACTGAGATGAAAAATAATTTYGTAATGATTTGATGTCAGCAGCAAAGCTGTAGCCATGTTAGGGCCAGCCTCAGAAATTAGGAGCTGGTCACACACAAGACTTTTTTCCCCCATTACCTTTAGAAGTTTCCTTTCCAAACCTCTATTACAGAATTCTTAAAATATAGTCAAGTACCTCTGCTTAAAAGACATCATAAATAGTCCCCCACAGCCCCCAAAAAGAGGGAGAATGGAGGAATGCAATTGCCACAGAGGGTTTCCATTAGTGAAATTAATTCTTCTCTCATAAGAATTTAGGCCCATGATTTATGATAACCACCAATTTCTCACTGCAGGCGAAGTGAGAGGAAATGACTCAGCCTGGACAGACATCATGAATCTAWTTTTTTTTCCCTTAATGCTTGACATAATCTAGTGTGCTGCTCCCAGAGGTGTCATTGGAGATTCATATCCAGCCAAAGGGCCTCACAATCAAGGCAGGAAATTTTGTTCCTTTCATGTATTGTGAGATCTGTAATAGCTTGGAATTGCATCCTGCCTCCTTCATYGCCACTCCTTTTGCATCAATTCTGCAGCAAAACAGGAAGGTAAACAAAGCAAGGGAGGGAAAAGCTGTGTGGCACTTGGTGCTCCAGAAAAATATCCTGTGACACAATGGGGGGGTCCAGCTGGTGCTTATTAAACGCAGGCAGTTCTGAGATGAAAGATGTTTCTTTCTGTCACTCCTTCCCATGGAAATCTCACTACCCACATGACTGGGGAAGTTGTATCCATCACGTATTTATTTTTTTCTGGAACTTTATGTTGTACTTGCCATCACCAATGCAGTTTTGTGAGTGGGTTTCCTGCCAGGAGATCAGAATAGATATCATGTTAAATGGTTCAGCTGAAATGTTTTATCCCACATTTCCAGGGGCTGGGAGTGCATATTCCTGTCTCAGCAGAGGAGGTAGTATCTAGCTGAGAGGAAGGTAGGCTTTGAAAAGTCTTGCAGTTATAAATAGTCATTTGAATACATCCTAAAAGATCACTTCCAAACTGAGCAAAATAACAGATCTTTTTCTTAAACACAAAAGAATTTCTACAAATTTCTTTGATTTGATCTCATTTAACATACAAGGATGTAAAAGCAGAACAAACAGCAAGATAGAGCTAAACAAGAATTCCCAGCACTTTTTTTWWTTTYYKGGGGTTTTTTTACCATTTACCCAAGGTAAATCCTCTTTTCACAGGGCTGCTGTGAGTGAACTCCTGCTGCTCCCTATCACACACCCCCCAAGGGGCTGCTTGCCTCCAGGTGACCTCAAAAAGTCTCTGAGTAAATAGCTGTTATTTTCCAAAATGCTGAGCCCACACAGCTTCCAGGGTGTCCTGGTTTAGGGCAAATTTGGTAGAGAATCTCCAAAAGGGGCCCCTCCAGAAAGCAAACCCACACGGCCCCTCCTCGCAACCGGTTCGGGAAGGATTCCTCGGAGAGAAGTGGAAAGAACCTGTTTATTTCACAGGCACAGCACCTCCAGCACACAAAATGAACAATTCAGGATGACAACACTCTGAAAAAGATGACAAATTCAGAAAGTCTCTCTGAGGGGATGGTCGCTCTGTTATCAGTCCCTCCAGCGCTGGGGCAGCTGCTGCCCAGAGTAGGCCCCGCTAGGCCCCAGGGGGCAAACTCTCGGTGTTCCCAGGGCCCAGTCCAGAGCAGGTTCAAATAGCTCCAAAAAAAGGTAAAGAGAAACAGTCCAGGAAGAAATTTGGACTGTTTAGCTAAACTAGCTAATGAGCAGAAGCAAAAGCAAGCAGAAGCAAAGCAGAAGCAAGAGCAAAGCAAAAAGCCAAGCAAAAAGCAWAA